>OX411781.1:0-12500 GCA_948252455.1 Acleris cristana
TAACCTAACCTAACCTAACCTAACCTAACCTAACCTAACCTAACCTAACCTAACCTAACCTAACCTAACCTAACCTAACCTAACCTAACCTAACCTAACCTAACCTAACCTAACCTAACCTAACCTAACCTAACCTAACCTAACCTAACCTAACCTAACCTAACCTAACCTAACCTAACCTAACCTAACCTAACCTAACCTAACCTAACCTAACCTAACCTAACCTAACCTAACCTAACCTAACCTAACCTAACCTAACCTAACCTAACCTAACCTAACCTAACCTAACCTAACCTATACCTAACCTAACCTAACCTAACCTAACCTAACCTAACCTAACCTAACCTAACCTAACCTAACCTAACCTAACCTAACCTAACCTAACCTAACCTAACCTAACCTAACCTAACCTAACCTAACCTAACCTAACCTAACCTAACCTAACCTAACCTAACCTAACCTAACCTAACCTAACCTAACCTAACCTAACCTAACCTAACCTAACCTAACCTAACCTAACCTAACCTAACCTAACCTAACCTAACCTAACCTAACCTAACCTAACCTAACCTAACCTAACCTAACCTAACCTAACCTAACCTAACCTAACCTAACCTAACCTAACCTAACCTAACCTAACCTAACCTAACCTAACCTAACCTAACCTAACCTAACCTAACCTAACCTAACCTAACCTAACCTAACCTAACCTAACCTAACCTAACCTAACCTAACCTAACCTAACCTAACCTAACCTAACCTAACCTAACCTAACCTAACCTAACCTAACCTAACCTAACCTAACCTAACCTAACCTAACCTAACCTAACCTAACCTAACCTAACCTAACCTAACCTAACCTAACCTAACCTAACCTAACCTAACCTAACCTAACCTAACCTAACCTAACCTAACCTAACCTAACCTAACCTAACCTAACCTAACCTAACCTAACCTAACCTAACCTAACCTAACCTAACCTAACCTAACCTAACCTAACCTAACCTAACCTAACCTAACCTAACCTAACCTAACCTAACCTAACCTAACCTAACCTAACCTAACCTAACCTAACCTAACCTAACCTAACCTAACCTAACCTAACCTAACCTAACCTAACCTAACCTAACCTAACCTAACCTAACCTAACCTAACCTAACCTAACCTAACCTAACCTAACCTAACCTAACCTAACCTAACCTAACCTAACCTAACCTAACCTAACCTAACCTAACCTAACCTAACCTAACCTAACCTAACCTAACCTAACCTAACCTAACCTAACCTAACCTAACCTAACCTAACCTAACCTAACCTAACCTAACCTAACCTAACCTAACCTAACCTAACCTAACCTAACCTAACCTAACCTAACCTAACCTAACCTAACCTAACCTAACCTAACCTAACCTAACCTAACCTAACCTAACCTAACCTAACCTAACCTAACCTAACCTAACCTAACCTAACCTAACCTAACCTAACCTAACCTAACCTAACCTAACCTAACCTAACCTAACCTAACCTAACCTAACCTAACCTAACCTAACCTAACCTAACCTAACCTAACCTAACCTAACCTAACCTAACCTAACCTAACCTAACCTAACCTAACCTAACCTAACCTAACCTAACCTAACCTAACCTAACCTAACCTAACCTAACCTAACCTAACCTAACCTAACCTAACCTAACCTAACCTAACCTAACCTAACCTAACCTAACCTAACCTAACCTAACCTAACCTAACCTAACCTAACCTAACCTAACCTAACCTAACCTAACCTAACCTAACCTAACCTAACCTAACCTAACCTAACCTAACCTAACCTAACCTAACCTAACCTAACCTAACCTAACCTAACCTAACCTAACCTAACCTAACCTAACCTAACCTAACCTAACCTAACCTAACCTAACCTAACCTAACCTAACCTAACCTAACCTAACCTAACCTAACCTAACCTAACCTAACCTAACCTAACCTAACCTAACCTAACCTAACCTAACCTAACCTAACCTAACCTAACCTAACCTAACCTAACCTAACCTAACCTAACCTAACCTAACCTAACCTAACCTAACCTAACCTAACCTAACCTAACCTAACCTAACCTAACCTAACCTAACCTAACCTAACCTAACCTAACCTAACCTAACCTAACCTAACCTAACCTAACCTAACCTAACCTAACCTAACCTAACCTAACCTAACCTAACCTAACCTAACCTAACCTAACCTAACCTAACCTAACCTAACCTAACCTAACCTAACCTAACCTAACCTAACCTAACCTAACCTAACCTAACCTAACCTAACCTAACCTAACCTAACCTAACCTAACCTAACCTAACCTAACCTAACCTAACCTAACCTAACCTAACCTAACCTAACCTAACCTAACCTAACCTAACCTAACCTAACCTAACCTAACCTAACCTAACCTAACCTAACCTAACCTAACCTAACCTAACCTAACCTAACCTAACCTAACCTAACCTAACCTAACCTAACCTAACCTAACCTAACCTAACCTAACCTAACCTAACCTAACCTAACCTAACCTAACCTAACCTAACCTAACCTAACCTAACCTAACCTAACCTAACCTAACCTAACCTAACCTAACCTAACCTAACCTAACCTAACCTAACCTAACCTAACCTAACCTAACCTAACCTAACCTAACCTAACCTAACCTAACCTAACCTAACCTAACCTAACCTAACCTAACCTAACCTAACCTAACCTAACCTAACCTAACCTAACCTAACCTAACCTAACCTAACCTAACCTAACCTAACCTAACCTAACCTAACCTAACCTAACCTAACCTAACCTAACCTAACCTAACCTAACCTAACCTAACCTAACCTAACCTAACCTAACCTAACCTAACCTAACCTAACCTAACCTAACCTAACCTAACCTAACCTAACCTAACCTAACCTAACCTAACCTAACCTAACCTAACCTAACCTAACCTAACCTAACCTAACCTAACCTAACCTAACCTAACCTAACCTAACCTAACCTAACCTAACCTAACCTAACCTAACCTAACCTAACCTAACCTAACCTAACCTAACCTAACCTAACCTAACCTAACCTAACCTAACCTAACCTAACCTAACCTAACCTAACCTAACCTAACCTAACCTAACCTAACCTAACCTAACCTAACCTAACCTAACCTAACCTAACCTAACCTAACCTAACCTAACCTAACCTAACCTAACCTAACCTAACCTAACCTAACCTAACCTAACCTAACCTAACCTAACCTAACCTAACCTAACCTAACCTAACCTAACCTAACCTAACCTAACCTAACCTAACCTAACCTAACCTAACCTAACCTAACCTAACCTAACCTAACCTAACCTAACCTAACCTAACCTAACCTAACCTAACCTAACCTAACCTAACCTAACCTAACCTAACCTAACCTAACCTAACCTAACCTAACCTAACCTAACCTAACCTAACCTAACCTAACCTAACCTAACCTAACCTAACCTAACCTAACCTAACCTAACCTAACCTAACCTAACCTAACCTAACCTAACCTAACCTAACCTAACCTAACCTAACCTAACCTAACCTAACCTAACCTAACCTAACCTAACCTAACCTAACCTAACCTAACCTAACCTAACCTAACCTAACCTAACCTAACCTAACCTAACCTAACCTAACCTAACCTAACCTAACCTAACCTAACCTAACCTAACCTAACCTAACCTAACCTAACCTAACCTAACCTAACCTAACCTAACCTAACCTAACCTAACCTAACCTAACCTAACCTAACCTAACCTAACCTAACCTAACCTAACCTAACCTAACCTAACCTAACCTAACCTAACCTAACCTAACCTAACCTAACCTAACCTAACCTAACCTAACCTAACCTAACCTAACCTAACCTAACCTAACCTAACCTAACCTAACCTAACCTAACCTAACCTAACCTAACCTAACCTAACCTAACCTAACCTAACCTAACCTAACCTAACCTAACCTAACCTAACCTAACCTAACCTAACCTAACCTAACCTAACCTAACCTAACCTAACCTAACCTAACCTAACCTAACCTAACCTAACCTAACCTAACCTAACCTAACCTAACCTAACCTAACCTAACCTAACCTAACCTAACCTAACCTAACCTAACCTAACCTAACCTAACCTAACCTAACCTAACCTAACCTAACCTAACCTAACCTAACCTAACCTAACCTAACCTAACCTAACCTAACCTAACCTAACCTAACCTAACCTAACCTAACCTAACCTAACCTAACCTAACCTAACCTAACCTAACCTAACCTAACCTAACCTAACCTAACCTAACCTAACCTAACCTAACCTAACCTAACCTAACCTAACCTAACCTAACCTAACCTAACCTAACCTAACCTAACCTAACCTAACCTAACCTAACCTAACCTAACCTAACCTAACCTAACCTAACCTAACCTAACCTAACCTAACCTAACCTAACCTAACCTAACCTAACCTAACCTAACCTAACCTAACCTAACCTAACCTAACCTAACCTAACCTAACCTAACCTAACCTAACCTAACCTAACCTAACCTAACCTAACCTAACCTAACCTAACCTAACCTAACCTAACCTAACCTAACCTAACCTAACCTAACCTAACCTAACCTAACCTAACCTAACCTAACCTAACCTAACCTAACCTAACCTAACCTAACCTAACCTAACCTAACCTAACCTAACCTAACCTAACCTAACCTAACCTAACCTAACCTAACCTAACCTAACCTAACCTAACCTAACCTAACCTAACCTAACCTAACCTAACCTAACCTAACCTAACCTAACCTAACCTAACCTAACCTAACCTAACCTAACCTAACCTAACCTAACCTAACCTAACCTAACCTAACCTAACCTAACCTAACCTAACCTAACCTAACCTAACCTAACCTAACCTAACCTAACCTAACCTAACCTAACCTAACCTAACCTAACCTAACCTAACCTAACCTAACCTAACCTAACCTAACCTAACCTAACCTAACCTAACCTAACCTAACCTAACCTAACCTAACCTAACCTAACCTAACCTAACCTAACCTAACCTAACCTAACCTAACCTAACCTAACCTAACCTAACCTAACCTAACCTAACCTAACCTAACCTAACCTAACCTAACCTAACCTAACCTAACCTAACCTAACCTAACCTAACCTAACCTAACCTAACCTAACCTAACCTAACCTAACCTAACCTAACCTAACCTAACCTAACCTAACCTAACCTAACCTAACCTAACCTAACCTAACCTAACCTAACCTAACCTAACCTAACCTAACCTAACCTAACCTAACCTAACCTAACCTAACCTAACCTAACCTAACCTAACCTAACCTAACCTAACCTAACCTAACCTAACCTAACCTAACCTAACCTAACCTAACCTAACCTAACCTAACCTAACCTAACCTAACCTAACCTAACCTAACCTAACCTAACCTAACCTAACCTAACCTAACCTAACCTAACCTAACCTAACCTAACCTAACCTAACCTAACCTAACCTAACCTAACCTAACCTAACCTAACCTAACCTAACCTAACCTAACCTAACCTAACCTAACCTAACCTAACCTAACCTAACCTAACCTAACCTAACCTAACCTAACCTAACCTAACCTAACCTAACCTAACCTAACCTAACCTAACCTAACCTAACCTAACCTAACCTAACCTAACCTAACCTAACCTAACCTAACCTAACCTAACCTAACCTAACCTAACCTAACCTAACCTAACCTAACCTAACCTAACCTAACCTAACCTAACCTAACCTAACCTAACCTAACCTAACCTAACCTAACCTAACCTAACCTAACCTAACCTAACCTAACCTAACCTAACCTAACCTAACCTAACCTAACCTAACCTAACCTAACCTAACCTAACCTAACCTAACCTAACCTAACCTAACCTAACCTAACCTAACCTAACCTAACCTAACCTAACCTAACCTAACCTAACCTAACCTAACCTAACCTAACCTAACCTAACCTAACCTAACCTAACCTAACCTAACCTAACCTAACCTAACCTAACCTAACCTAACCTAACCTAACCTAACCTAACCTAACCTAACCTAACCTAACCTAACCTAACCTAACCTAACCTAACCTAACCTAACCTAACCTAACCTAACCTAACCTAACCTAACCTAACCTAACCTAACCTAACCTAACCTAACCTAACCTAACCTAACCTAACCTAACCTAACCTAACCTAACCTAACCTAACCTAACCTAACCTAACCTAACCTAACCTAACCTAACCTAACCTAACCTAACCTAACCTAACCTAACCTAACCTAACCTAACCTAACCTAACCTAACCTAACCTAACCTAACCTAACCTAACCTAACCTAACCTAACCTAACCTAACCTAACCTAACCTAACCTAACCTAACCTAACCTAACCTAACCTAACCTAACCTAACCTAACCTAACCTAACCTAACCTAACCTAACCTAACCTAACCTAACCTAACCTAACCTAACCTAACCTAACCTAACCTAACCTAACCTAACCTAACCTAACCTAACCTAACCTAACCTAACCTAACCTAACCTAACCTAACCTAACCTAACCTAACCTAACCTAACCTAACCTAACCTAACCTAACCTAACCTAACCTAACCTAACCTAACCTAACCTAACCTAACCTAACCTAACCTAACCTAACCTAACCTAACCTAACCTAACCTAACCTAACCTAACCTAACCTAACCTAACCTAACCTAACCTAACCTAACCTAACCTAACCTAACCTAACCTAACCTAACCTAACCTAACCTAACCTAACCTAACCTAACCTAACCTAACCTAACCTAACCTAACCTAACCTAACCTAACCTAACCTAACCTAACCTAACCTAACCTAACCTAACCTAACCTAACCTAACCTAACCTAACCTAACCTAACCTAACCTAACCTAACCTAACCTAACCTAACCTAACCTAACCTAACCTAACCTAACCTAACCTAACCTAACCTAACCTAACCTAACCTAACCTAACCTAACCTAACCTAACCTAACCTAACCTAACCTAACCTAACCTAACCTAACCTAACCTAACCTAACCTAACCTAACCTAACCTAACCTAACCTAACCTAACCTAACCTAACCTAACCTAACCTAACCTAACCTAACCTAACCTAACCTAACCTAACCTAACCTAACCTAACCTAACCTAACCTAACCTAACCTAACCTAACCTAACCTAACCTAACCTAACCTAACCTAACCTAACCTAACCTAACCTAACCTAACCTAACCTAACCTAACCTAACCTAACCTAACCTAACCTAACCTAACCTAACCTAACCTAACCTAACCTAACCTAACCTAACCTAACCTAACCTAACCTAACCTAACCTAACCTAACCTAACCTAACCTAACCTAACCTAACCTAACCTAACCTAACCTAACCTAACCTAACCTAACCTAACCTAACCTAACCTAACCTAACCTAACCTAACCTAACCTAACCTAACCTAACCTAACCTAACCTAACCTAACCTAACCTAACCTAACCTAACCTAACCTAACCTAACCTAACCTAACCTAACCTAACCTAACCTAACCTAACCTAACCTAACCTAACCTAACCTAACCTAACCTAACCTAACCTAACCTAACCTAACCTAACCTAACCTAACCTAACCTAACCTAACCTAACCTAACCTAACCTAACCTAACCTAACCTAACCTAACCTAACCTAACCTAACCTAACCTAACCTAACCTAACCTAACCTAACCTAACCTAACCTAACCTAACCTAACCTAACCTAACCTAACCTAACCTAACCTAACCTAACCTAACCTAACCTAACCTAACCTAACCTAACCTAACCTAACCTAACCTAACCTAACCTAACCTAACCTAACCTAACCTAACCTAACCTAACCTAACCTAACCTAACCTAACCTAACCTAACCTAACCTAACCTAACCTAACCTAACCTAACCTAACCTAACCTAACCTAACCTAACCTAACCTAACCTAACCTAACCTAACCTAACCTAACCTAACCTAACCTAACCTAACCTAACCTAACCTAACCTAACCTAACCTAACCTAACCTAACCTAACCTAACCTAACCTAACCTAACCTAACCTAACCTAACCTAACCTAACCTAACCTAACCTAACCTAACCTAACCTAACCTAACCTAACCTAACCTAACCTAACCTAACCTAACCTAACCTAACCTAACCTAACCTAACCTAACCTAACCTAACCTAACCTAACCTAACCTAACCTAACCTAACCTAACCTAACCTAACCTAACCTAACCTAACCTAACCTAACCTAACCTAACCTAACCTAACCTAACCTAACCTAACCTAACCTAACCTAACCTAACCTAACCTAACCTAACCTAACCTAACCTAACCTAACCTAACCTAACCTAACCTAACCTAACCTAACCTAACCTAACCTAACCTAACCTAACCTAACCTAACCTAACCTAACCTAACCTAACCTAACCTAACCTAACCTAACCTAACCTAACCTAACCTAACCTAACCTAACCTAACCTAACCTAACCTAACCTAACCTAACCTAACCTAACCTAACCTAACCTAACCTAACCTAACCTAACCTAACCTAACCTAACCTAACCTAACCTAACCTAACCTAACCTAACCTAACCTAACCTAACCTAACCTAACCTAACCTAACCTAACCTAACCTAACCTAACCTAACCTAACCTAACCTAACCTAACCTAACCTAACCTAACCTAACCTAACCTAACCTAACCTAACCTAACCTAACCTAACCTAACCTAACCTAACCTAACCTAACCTAACCTAACCTAACCTAACCTAACCTAACCTAACCTAACCTAACCTAACCTAACCTAACCTAACCTAACCTAACCTAACCTAACCTAACCTAACCTAACCTAACCTAACCTAACCTAACCTAACCTAACCTAACCTAACCTAACCTAACCTAACCTAACCTAACCTAACCTAACCTAACCTAACCTAACCTAACCTAACCTAACCTAACCTAACCTAACCTAACCTAACCTAACCTAACCTAACCTAACCTAACCTAACCTAACCTAACCTAACCTAACCTAACCTAACCTAACCTAACCTAACCTAACCTAACCTAACCTAACCTAACCTAACCTAACCTAACCTAACCTAACCTAACCTAACCTAACCTAACCTAACCTAACCTAACCTAACCTAACCTAACCTAACCTAACCTAACCTAACCTAACCTAACCTAACCTAACCTAACCTAACCTAACCTAACCTAACCTAACCTAACCTAACCTAACCTAACCTAACCTAACCTAACCTAACCTAACCTAACCTAACCTAACCTAACCTAACCTAACCTAACCTAACCTAACCTAACCTAACCTAACCTAACCTAACCTAACCTAACCTAACCTAACCTAACCTAACCTAACCTAACCTAACCTAACCTAACCTAACCTAACCTAACCTAACCTAACCTAACCTAACCTAACCTAACCTAACCTAACCTAACCTAACCTAACCTAACCTAACCTAACCTAACCTAACCTAACCTAACCTAACCTAACCTAACCTAACCTAACCTAACCTAACCTAACCTAACCTAACCTAACCTAACCTAACCTAACCTAACCTAACCTAACCTAACCTAACCTAACCTAACCTAACCTAACCTAACCTAACCTAACCTAACCTAACCTAACCTAACCTAACCTAACCTAACCTAACCTAACCTAACCTAACCTAACCTAACCTAACCTAACCTAACCTAACCTAACCTAACCTAACCTAACCTAACCTAACCTAACCTAACCTAACCTAACCTAACCTAACCTAACCTAACCTAACCTAACCTAACCTAACCTAACCTAACCTAACCTAACCTAACCTAACCTAACCTAACCTAACCTAACCTAACCTAACCTAACCTAACCTAACCTAACCTAACCTAACCTAACCTAACCTAACCTAACCTAACCTAACCTAACCTAACCTAACCTAACCTAACCTAACCTAACCTAACCTAACCTAACCTAACCTAACCTAACCTAACCTAACCTAACCTAACCTAACCTAACCTAACCTAACCTAACCTAACCTAACCTAACCTAACCTAACCTAACCTAACCTAACCTAACCTAACCTAACCTAACCTAACCTAACCTAACCTAACCTAACCTAACCTAACCTAACCTAACCTAACCTAACCTAACCTAACCTAACCTAACCTAACCTAACCTAACCTAACCTAACCTAACCTAACCTAACCTAACCTAACCTAACCTAACCTAACCTAACCTAACCTAACCTAACCTAACCTAACCTAACCTAACCTAACCTAACCTAACCTAACCTAACCTAACCTAACCTAACCTAACCTAACCTAACCTAACCTAACCTAACCTAACCTAACCTAACCTAACCTAACCTAACCTAACCTAACCTAACCTAACCTAACCTAACCTAACCTAACCTAACCTAACCTAACCTAACCTAACCTAACCTAACCTAACCTAACCTAACCTAACCTAACCTAACCTAACCTAACCTAACCTAACCTAACCTAACCTAACCTAACCTAACCTAACCTAACCTAACCTAACCTAACCTAACCTAACCTAACCTAACCTAACCTAACCTAACCTAACCTAACCTAACCTAACCTAACCTAACCTAACCTAACCTAACCTAACCTAACCTAACCTAACCTAACCTAACCTAACCTAACCTAACCTAACCTAACCTAACCTAACCTAACCTAACCTAACCTAACCTAACCTAACCTAACCTAACCTAACCTAACCTAACCTAACCTAACCTAACCTAACCTAACCTAACCTAACCTAACCTAACCTAACCTAACCTAACCTAACCTAACCTAACCTAACCTAACCTAACCTAACCTAACCTAACCTAACCTAACCTAACCTAACCTAACCTAACCTAACCTAACCTAACCTAACCTAACCTAACCTAACCTAACCTAACCTAACCTAACCTAACCTAACCTAACCTAACCTAACCTAACCTAACCTAACCTAACCTAACCTAACCTAACCTAACCTAACCTAACCTAACCTAACCTAACCTAACCTAACCTAACCTAACCTAACCTAACCTAACCTAACCTAACCTAACCTAACCTAACCTAACCTAACCTAACCTAACCTAACCTAACCTAACCTAACCTAACCTAACCTAACCTAACCTAACCTAACCTAACCTAACCTAACCTAACCTAACCTAACCTAACCTAACCTAACCTAACCTAACCTAACCTAACCTAACCTAACCTAACCTAACCTAACCTAACCTAACCTAACCTAACCTAACCTAACCTAACCTAACCTAACCTAACCTAACCTAACCTAACCTAACCTAACCTAACCTAACCTAACCTAACCTAACCTAACCTAACCTAACCTAACCTAACCTAACCTAACCTAACCTAACCTAACCTAACCTAACCTAACCTAACCTAACCTAACCTAACCTAACCTAACCTAACCTAACCTAACCTAACCTAACCTAACCTAACCTAACCTAACCTAACCTAACCTAACCTAACCTAACCTAACCTAACCTAACCTAACCTAACCTAACCTAACCTAACCTAACCTAACCTAACCTAACCTAACCTAACCTAACCTAACCTAACCTAACCTAACCTAACCTAACCTAACCTAACCTAACCTAACCTAACCTAACCTAACCTAACCTAACCTAACCTAACCTAACCTAACCTAACCTAACCTAACCTAACCTAACCTAACCTAACCTAACCTAACCTAACCTAACCTAACCTAACCTAACCTAACCTAACCTAACCTAACCTAACCTAACCTAACCTAACCTAACCTAACCTAACCTAACCTAACCTAACCTAACCTAACCTAACCTAACCTAACCTAACCTAACCTAACCTAACCTAACCTAACCTAACCTAACCTAACCTAACCTAACCTAACCTAACCTAACCTAACCTAACCTAACCTAACCTAACCTAACCTAACCTAACCTAACCTAACCTAACCTAACCTAACCTAACCTAACCTAACCTAACCTAACCTAACCTAACCTAACCTAACCTAACCTAACCTAACCTAACCTAACCTAACCTAACCTAACCTAACCTAACCTAACCTAACCTAACCTAACCTAACCTAACCTAACCTAACCTAACCTAACCTAACCTAACCTAACCTAACCTAACCTAACCTAACCTAACCTAACCTAACCTAACCTAACCTAACCTAACCTAACCTAACCTAACCTAACCTAACCTAACCTAACCTAACCTAACCTAACCTAACCTAACCTAACCTAACCTAACCTAACCTAACCTAACCTAACCTAACCTAACCTAACCTAACCTAACCTAACCTAACCTAACCTAACCTAACCTAACCTAACCTAAC